>JAZKJV010010217.1:0-39839 GCA_037367405.1 Ottelia alismoides | reverse complement strand
TACAGTGTGGCTAAAAGATGCTCGCACAGCATGGCGAGCAATCGGTGGAACTAAAGCAGGCAATGATAATAAGTGGACATACACGGTTGATTATACCACGGGCACAACCGACCAAGTATATCTCTGTGCTGTACATTCAGTTCTCCCTTCGCAAGTGAGCAATACTACTCCTCCCTACATTCTTTCTCCATTAGGCGCAGCAGTTGTTCGCATTGCTCGCACACAATCCGTCATTGCGCCGACAGCATTAGATATGGGGAACATTTCCTGTGAAACAAATGGTGGTATTAAAAACGACACCATTGTGATTCAAAATACAGGGACATCAAGTATTGCTATCCAAAGTGGAACGTTTCAGAAAGGCAATGTTGGATTTCGCTTTCCTCCTGCCTACAATATCGCAGCACAAACAATTGCTGCAGGTCAATCACTTCGCGTTCCCATTCAATATGTTGTTACTCCAAACCTATTTGGTACTCAAACCGACGACCTGCTCATAACCTATCCGGCTGGTACATCACCTTCGTTCTCACGAACTACAGTAAGCATAAAAGTTGATAGTGTTGGCATTGCACTCTTGGATAATACAGCCAATGTCATTATCAATGAAATTAATCTCAATGACGTTTGCCGTTTCAGTGGGAAAACGCTGCTGTACCGATTCAGAAATGTTGGCGTAACTCCGGTGACTATACAATCAGTACAACCGAAAAAAGCAGGAATCTTCAACATTCCCGCCCTTCCTAAAAATACCCTTGCACCCAGCGAATCAGTCGTCCTTACACTCAACGCTATAACACAAACAACGGGTACAATAGACGACTCTTTAATAATTCAAATTGATAAGTGCGGACTGCGGTATGCCATTCGTATAACCGAAAGATAATCGAAACAGATATTGAAGGCAGTGCACCGCAAGGAACAGCGTATGGTGATGTACGTTTGAATACTCTTGTTACAAAACGTTTTGAAGTTATCAATACCAAAAACACACCTGCCGATATTCAAGTAGTGCCTACAGTGCGACTACCATTCCGGCTTAAGCAAGTACAACCCGACTCTGTTCCAAGGATTCTCAGTACAGGGCAGAAAGCACTTTTCGATATTGAGTTTCAGCCAACGGTTGCAGGTGATTATTATGACACTGTTCGTGTTGTATCAGCACTAACAACCTCATCATGTCCCGATACGGTTATATTCTATCTATCAGGTCGTGGCACACTATCGAATATCGTTGCCAACAAGCCAATTCTTGATTTCGATACGGTCTATTCGTGTGGTATTTTTCGTGATACAGTATGGCTCAAGAATACCGGTAATTCCCGTGCTTCAGTGTTCCGTCCGGCACGTATTTCCGGTACTGACTCTGCGTTCTTCCGTATTGTTGAGCAACCAACTGCTGATTCAACACAGCTTCAGAGCAACGGCATTGATTCCGTTGCCTACGTAATTGAATTTGTTCCCGATACATCAGTGAATAAAGGAGCAAAAAGCGCAAGGTTGGTCATCAATGGTAGAGATGATACGCTCCGCACGATTGAGGTTGTTCTAAATGCCTATCAAAAACGTTTGAAGATTGTGTTTGAGCGTAATGGTACTCTCATCACATCATCGAATCCGTTAGTTATTTCAGATGTACCTGTCAATAGCACACCACCGTTTCGCGTTTCGTTTGATATGACGAATATTGGTGATGTTCGTGGATGTGTACGCGCAACCGCAAGTAAGTTTCCTTCTGTTGTCACACCACTACTGCCGGTAATAGATATTGACCCTCAGCAGTCACGGTCACTCTCGTTGGATTTACGTCCAACATCATTAGCACCGATCAATGACACGCTGACTCTCTACCTAAGCTGTCCGTGTGTTGATTCAATCAAAATCCCGCTCACAATCATACCAACTAATAATGTGTTGGTTATTGAGCCGGACTCTGTTGCTTTTGGAACAGTAACTCCCTGTGTTACTCCGCCAAGACAATTCATCACCCTACGAAATGTGGATGCGGTAAGTGCGGCACGAATAGATACGCTTCGATTGGTAGGACCGAATACCAATGCATTCCAGTTAGTTGTTCGATTTGGTTTACCCTACACGCTCAATGGTGGTATTGCTACTACTTCGGATGTCGAAGTTGGCTATAATGGTGCAGGTCTAAGCGCCGGACGTAAGGTTGCCTATATGGAGGTCTCCTATCTTATCAATAACATCCGTGTTAAAGATACCTTAGTCATTAGTGCCACTAGAGTGTTGCCGCTTCGTACTGATACTTCCTATCTTGACTTTGGAGATATTAAACAAGGGCAGAGTAAGACCTTATCATTGCGCATTACAAACGATAGCAGTCGTTCAATAGTCACCTCGTTTGGATTTTCTCGCTCAAGCAAGGGATATTATAGTCCCAACATGACAAATCCTGTGATTGCACCCCGTAGCAGCGACTCTGCATCAATTCAGTTCATGACTGATGTGATTGGTGAGCATATTGATACGCTGTACATCAAATTCACTAACCCTTCACTCGGCTGCACTGACAGCATGCCCATCTCTCTTCGTGGTAATATCATACCCGGTTTGAACTATCGTGTGTGGTTGCAGCGAGTGCTAAAATTTGACCCACGTACAAAGGACACAGTGATTGGAATTTATGGGAAGTTGGACACGACGAACCTCTCGATACCACGTGGTCAATTCCGTGCATCTATTGATATGCCATCGGATATGATAATGCCGACCGGAGTTATTGCTCGCGGCGGGCGTATTAGTTCGTTCGATTACGTCCTCAATGGCAGAAGAATGATAACGATTACGGTAGATACAACCATTAATTCGATCTCGAGTGACTCGGTGCTCTTAGCACAGCTTCGCGTGGATGCTATGCTTGCCGATACCGAATGCGACTCCATTATTCTCTCTAATTTTGAGTGGACAAATTCCGGTACGCGACCAACAACATGGGTGAATAAAGCAAATGCCGGCTCTACTGTATGCCTTGATATTTGTAAAGAAGGTGACGACCGTCTGCTTGCACAATCGCCAACACAATTCCAACTATTTATATCGCCGAATCCGGCTACCGATTACGTTGACCTGACGGCGTATACCACCGAAAGTGGCGCGCATGAAATTATTATGACGAACCTTATCGGAGTGCAAGTTGCTCAGTATCAATTCACAGTTACCGGAGCAAGCACTCAGCGCATCCGACATAACGTTCAGTCCTATTCAGCAGGTCTCTACTATGTGGAACTCGCTCGCCTACACAAAGAAAACTCGAAGCATTAACAATCCGTAGATAACCACCATGAATTTGCTCCAAGAAATCAACCGCCTACGTGGTGAAATTGAATCAGCACTCACGACTGCAACCAATAGTGATTTGCTCGAACAGTTTCGTATGCAACACTTAGTGCAGAAAGGTACATTGCGTGGACTAATGGAACGGCTTCGCGAGGTTCCCAAAGAGGATAAGCCCAGCGTAGGAAAAGCACTCAACGAACTACGGACATTTGCCGAGGAGGAGTTCAAGAAGTTGCAAGAGGCAGTAGGTGGACAAAAGAAAAGTACAAACAATCCATAGATACTACGTTACCCGGACGCGCAGTTCCCTATGGCACTGCACACCCCATATATCAAACTATGGAAGCGATGATTGACATCTTCGTACGTATGGGATTTGATGTTGCACGCGGACCTGAAGTAGAGAGCGATTACTACAACTTCGAGGCACTCAACTTTGCACCCGACCACCCTGCTCGCGATATGCAAGATACCTTTTTCTTAGAGGGTTTTGATAAAGCAGTATTGCGTACGCACACAACGCCGGTTCAGATTCGATTGATGAAGGAGATGGCTCCACCCATTCGCGCAATTATGCCGGGCAGAGTGTATCGCAACGAAGCAATCAGTGCGCGCGCTCTTGCCGAGTTTCATCAACTTGACGGTATTTATGTGGACAAGGGAGTTTCATTTGCCGAGCTTAAGGGAACAATGCTTGCCTTTGCAAAGCAGATGTATGGAAACTCAATCAAGTATCGTTTTCGAGCGTCATACTTCCCTTTCACCGAGCCGAGTGCGGAAATGGACATCACCTGTTTTCTTTGCAATGGTGCGGGCTGCCGCGTATGTAAGTATTCGGGCTGGCTTGAGATTGTTGGGTGCGGTATGGTTCATCCCAATGTATTAACCGAATGCGGTATTGACCCAGAAGTATATAGTGGATATGCTTTTGGTTTTGGTATCGAGCGCGTCACGATGCTACGCACGGGTATTGATGATATCCGACTTCTCTACGAAAATGATGTTCGGATGCTGAAGCAATTTTAGGGTGAGGGAAACTATCTATGATTGGGATGTACGATTTTGGTTGTGCATCCCTTTTTGTTATTGATGTACTACTTGAATCTATCCTAGAACTAATGAGGTGAGTTAATTTCTAACAAGAATCTCCCCCTACTCTTACTTCAAGCGTTGGGCGGCTTTTTGTGTATCAAGAGAGGCAAGTATAGTGGGGTCAATACCGAGACGTTTTGCTAATTGCTCTATGTCGTCAGTAGTAGGTTGCGTCCCCGATTGGGCAAAGACAGAAGGTGATACTTGTTGTGGAGGTGGCTCATTACTAAGAGAGGATGCGGGTGAGCCCTCGGATTGATAGAAGAGAGCATCGGGTATGGTAGGTTGCTGGCGACGCTGGCGTCGTTTCTCTTCTAACTCGCGGTAGTAGTCCTCATCAAAATCAAAGAGTTCATCAGCTTGTTTTTCTGTGTTATTTGTTTGTGATTCTTGTTTGGGCATTGATGATTGCTGCGGCTGTGCATCATCATCTGTTCGGTTGAGGATACTGCCACTTCGTTGATAGGCAACTGCCGCTTGTTGCTCAGTACCGCTCATTGCCGAAGCAAAATGTGAAGTGAACTGATTTTGTTGTTGTGGAGGTGTAGGATTTTGCTTCATGGATTGTGCATACATTGCAGCAGCAAGCAATTGTTCACGCTTCCATTTTCCATAGCCTCGCAGCAGGAGAATTCCAACCATAACTAAACTTCCCCCTACTCCAAGCATAAGCGAGTTCATCCACGAAGGTAGGAGTTGTAATGGAGACGATGATGTTTGTTTTTGTTCTACGTTGGCGGTAGGCTGCTCACCCTTCAAGCGGCGTTGTTGGTTGATGATGGAATCAATACCTGCCTCCTGTTTTGCAGTAGTTACACTTGTATCAGCTACTACGGGAACTACTCGTTCGGGAACACCAAGTGCCAGCGATGGTGGTTCACTTGATTGCTGCGTGGGCTGCTCAATAACAAGCGGAGCATCGTTGGTAAACACCGGTGCTCTACCTGTCTGGCGGATAAAATCCTGCTCGTATGTTCTGGCTGAAATATCATCACCACTTTTGCGCGCGCAGAGCGAAAGTCCTGCATAAATATCTGCTATAGTGGAGTTGTTTTGTTTAGCTTTCAAGAGTAATTGTTTCGCATCGGCAAATCGCTCTTCTCGCAATCGAAGAAAACCAAGATGAGCAGTGGCCATCGGGATGATTGGCACGTTCAGCTTGCTGAAGCATCTGTATTGCCTGTGCAGTAATGCCGTTATCCATCGCAAGTAACGCACTGCGATATGCATCATCTGCGGGTGAGAGTTTGTCCCAATCAAATGCCTCGACGGCAACAGCACGAGAATACGGCAGAACGGTGGTAGTAAAACCACTTCGCTCACGAAGCTGAACTATCACAATTGAACTTCGTCCATCGCGCCGCGCCGACACGGTTTCTATCAATCCTTTATACGAGGTTGCTTCATTGACAGATTCCGCAATTGCCGCATCGGGAAATCGCAAAGTAATCTTACGCTTGTCTTGACTTAATTCAGCACTAAAACGCACGTCCGTTCCATTCGTCGAAAGAAGTGCAGCCGATGATCCGGTGATTTTAAGTGACGTGAGTTGGAAGCGTTGTGCATGAACTGATGAAGCTGTGCAAAGAAACAATATCCATAGAAGTACATATTTCGGTTGCTTGTGTTGCAACAGAGTTCTTGAGATATAATATTGTCCTACAGTGATGCTCATCCGTGCATTGATGATGGTGTCGTTATTTGGCGGTGACTATCAAGCAAGTATCGAGTATTCACGCTTTCGATATGAACGGCTTTGGTGTTTGTTCGCTTGGGGCAATACACATTTGAAGGTACTACCTTTACCGCGTTCGGACACCAAGCGAATTGCCCCTCCGTGATGTTCGATTATCGAACGGACAATACTCAATCCCAATCCTGTTCCCTTACCTTTTGGTTTGGTTGTAAAATACGCATCAAATATACGAGAGCAAAGTTCCGCATCAATACCAATACCAGTATCAGCAATGCTAATGACAACAGAATCATCCATGGCAAACACACCAACAGTAAGTGTTCCACCATTCGGCATTGCATCGCGGGCATTCATGCAGAGGTTCAATAATGCCTGCTCAATCTGATGTCGGCGACACAGTACCATCAAATCATCACGCTCAATGTGAGTAACAATTCGAATTGCATCGCGAGAGAATTGTGCCTCAACAAATGAGACCACGTCGCTCACGATTGTCCCTACATTATGCTGCTCTACCTCAGCAGTATCACTGCCACTCCGCGAGTAATCAAGCAATCGGCGCGAGAGTTGAATCAATCGGTTGCACTGCTCTTTGATTATCTGAATACGACGCGAAGAATCTCCGACACCGTGTTCAAGTAGTTGCAAATGCGCCGTCATAATCTGTAATGGATTGTTGATTTCATGTGCTACCGTTCCAGTCAATTGACCAAGCGAAGCAAGTTTTGAAGTATGAGAGAGTTGCTCGTTCATCAAGGTGATTCGTGTAGTGAGCAGTTCTAACTCTTCGGCACTACGATTATTATCAATACTTTGTGCTGCACTTTCGGCATACGCTGCAATGTGTGAAAGCTCTGTTTGCGAGTAGCCCTCGGGTGGACGGACAGACTCACCAATGAAATATGCTTTTGTTGCACCACGCAGGACTAAGGGAATAATCACCACCGACAATGGACAATCAAACGAAGAGATATTAAGCGAGTGAACATGTGGCTCGCGAGAATTCAGAATATCTAACAATAATCCCTCTTCTTGCCATTGTTGCGCCCGTACAAAAAGCTTCGATACCGATCGGTTTTGAGATGCTGAATATGGTGGTTGTAGCTCATGCTTGTGATTCACAAAGAGTATAATAGAATTGTGAATATCATGCTGCGTATCCAAGATGGTATGTAATGCCTCGCATACTCGCCTCGACGAAGGCACGTCGTCATGTATCTGCTTTTCAGATAAGGTATGGTCGCCTACTGCCGGTGCGTCAAGCTGCAAAGCCGCGCCTAATGTTTCTATAAATCCTGTAACTGACTGTCTCATTTACTTGGTAAAATGTAATAGCACTATCATGTATTATACATGAATTATGCCATAACGCGCAAAACATACCAATAAACTTAGATTTCGATTAAGAAGGAGTGGTAGTACTACACACCGTTTTGGGTTGTACTACACCACTACTCGAATTCATGATCATCTTGTATTGATGTTGAATACGTGGTGCTACGATGAGAATGCTGATGCCCAAGTGAATTTCCGACCCGTTGCAGTTTAGACAATGCATCAACTTCATCATGTGTTGGAATAACAACGACCGTTTTCTTGCCTACTTGTTTGAACTGTGCACCCGTGAGTTCGGCTATGGTAGCGGCAAGAAGCGGGAATACTTTTTCGTAATATTCCTCACGAGCCGACGTTGGTATCTCAATCTCGATAACACCATTACGAATAGTTACTCTCTCGAACCCACAGGGCAATACTGCTTGACGAACACGAACAGCAAAGAGAAGATTTTCTGCTTGTGCGGGCAATGCACCATAGCGATCGCGCAACTCGCTTGCAATATCATTGATGTTCTTCTCGGTAGATGCTTTATAGAGGCGTTTGTAAAACTCGAACCGCTCTGTATCCTTGCGAATGTAGGTATCGGGCAGAAGCGAATCGCCTTCAACTTCGACGGTAATATCATTGTTCGTGAAATCAATAACTTTTCTTCGCCGAATAAATCGCTGAACTCCTCCGAGCGTAATTCCTGCACTGCCTCGTCTAAGATGCGTTGATAGGTTTCAAAACCAAGCTCGGCAATAAACCCACTTTGCTCGGCACCAAGCAAATTTCCAGCACCACGAATTTCTAAGTCTCGCATAGCAAGTTTGAACCCGCTACCCAAATCGGTATGCTCTTCGATTGCTTGCAGGCGACGCAGCGAAGTTTTGTTGAGTGTGCGAACAGGTGGTACAATCAAATAACAATATGCCTGCTTATTCGAGCGACCAACACGACCGCGTAATTGATACAGTTCCGCCAAGCCAAATCTATCTGCTCGATTGATGAATATGGTATTCACATTAGGAATATCCAATCCACTTTCCACAATTTTTGTTGTGAGCAGTACATCAAATTTCCGCTCGAGAAATCGCTCCATGACGGTCTCTAATTTCGAGCTTTCCATCTGTCCATGTGCAATTCCGAATTTCAAGCCGGGTACGATTTCCACCAATTTCATCGCAATTGCATCAAGGTCTTGAATAGTATCATTAACAAAATACATCTGCCCGCCACGCTCGAGTTCCTCCATGATAGCTTCGCGGAGAACGGAGTCATTCCATTCAATAATATTTGTATCTACTGGAAGACGATTGCGTGGAGCGGTCTCCATTATACTCAAGTCTCGCGCACCCATGAGCGAGAAATTCAATGTTCGAGGAATAGGTGTTGCTGTTAGAGTTAGTGTATCTACATTCGCACGCATAGCACGAAGTTTCTCCTTTGCTCCAACGCCGAATCGTTGCTCCTCATCTATTACCAATAGCCCAATATCCTTAAAGCGTATGTCTTTACTCAACATGCGATGAGTGCCGATGAGAATGTCAATCTCACCAGATGAAACCTTTTCCGAGATGAGTTTTTGTTCGTCATTGGTACGGAAACGCGATATCACATCCACCTTTACCGGATAACGTTTCAGTCGCTCGCTAAACGTCATGTAATGTTGATGGGCAAGAATTGTCGTGGGCACAAGAACGGCAGCTTGTTTACCCGATTGCGCTGCTTTGAATGCCGCACGAATAGCAACTTCAGTTTTACCAAATCCAACATCGCCACAGAGCAATCGGTCCATAGGCATCGATGATTCCATATCGTTCTTTACTTCGCCCGTTGCCCGTGCTTGGTCGGGGGTATCCTCGTACATAAACGATGCTTCAAACTCCTTTTGCCAGACGGAATCTGCCGGATAGGGATACCCACGTAATTTCTTTCGCTCGGCATAAAGTTTTATCAAGTCGCGGGCTATATCCTTGAGCTTCTTTTTTGTGCGCTGTTTTTTTCGCTCCCATTCGCTCGACCCCAACTTACTCAACTTAGGTGGCGTTCCATCTTGCGCTGAGTAGCGTTGCAATTTGGTGATATAGTTCAGATGCACATAGAGAACATCGCCACCTTGGAAAATCAACCGGACACTCTCCTGCTTTGCGCCACCAATACTAATCGTTTCCAATCCATCAAACTGACCTATACCTTTATCAACGTGGACAATTAAGTCACCTTTGCGAAGTTGTTGTAATTCACGAAGAGTTATTCCACTTTGTGCAGCACTACCCTTGCGTGTGTCGCGGAATCGGCGGCGATTAAAAATCTGATGTTCCGTAAAGAGTGCAAGTCGGTCATCGGGCAAGAGAAATCCTTCATGCAGTGTAGCGGACTCCCAGATTATCCGGCGAATATCAATATGAAAGTGGTCAACATTATCTTCTTCTAATCTCTCGCCTGCATTCTCAACAAGTTCTTTTATTCGTTTGGTATGAATAGCACCTTCAGCGCAAACAATACACGTAGTTTTGTTGCTCGAGTGCATCACCTAACACATGGTAGAACTTCTCGATTGAAGACTCAAGATGTGGCTGCGGCTCTGAGCGAACTTGAATGTCGGCATCACCAAGTGCATTTAGTTGAAAGGAAATTTTGGATTTCAGTGCATCGCCAATATCAGTTCTGCCCATCTTTTCGAACTCTGTGTCACGCTCGTTAGGATTATCAATCACTAAGAGGGTTGATTCATGAAAATATTCAAGCAGTGACGACGAAAAATCATCACCCGATTCGTGGAAGTACGTGGAAAGAAACTGGACACTACTATGCTCGCGGATACTCCGCTGCGAAAGTGGGTCGAACTCACGGATGGACTCAATCATATCTCCCCAGAACTCAACACGCAATGGCGTACTCCAGCCAATTGGGAAAACATCAATCAAACCACCACGGACTGCAAGTTCGCCGGCTTTGGAAACATAATCCTGCCGCTCGAAACCATTGAGTAAGAGAGTCTGTTGCAATTCATCGAATTCCTATTTTTTGACTGCGATTGAGCGTCATCAGGCGCTCTTGTATTACGCGCTTGTTTGGGATATTCAAAGCAAACGACTCAGGTGTGGCAATGATAATAGCATTGGGCACATTTTGCATCAAGGCAGCCGACTCGACTATAGTACTGATTTCTTCGGCGGATTGCTCAATTACTGAACGGCGTTTTTTTTCGGGCGGTAGGCATACTGCTACTATGTCTTCGCCAGCCAACACACGCATATCATGTTGCCATTGGTCTATCTGCTCTTTACCTGTGACAATTACCGTATGATGGGGTGAAATTGCAACACCCTGTTCAATAACATCACCTATTATCAATGATTTAAGTGAACCATGTACTGTTTTACAATTCACGCTTTGAAGCAGTGTACCAGTTGCAGGATTCACTGTTCCGCGTAAAGATGTATGCAAGGATGTTTTACGAAATGCCCGCATGAGAGCAGGAACCATAGAATTGAGTGTAGGCATAATCTATGAGTTGAAAATTGAATTGCTGACGATAAAGAAAAACGGGCTACCCAAAGTGGATTGCCCGTATATGCTACCTATCTGTTTTTCTTTTTGTGACGATTCTTGCGTAAGCGTTTTTTGCGCTTGTGCGTAGCCATTTTGTGGCGTTTGCGTTTTTTTCCGCAGGCATGGTGTCTCCTTTGAGTTTGTGTGAGAATACTATGTTATTAAATTATTTCGATGTCATTGTTTGTTGTAGATGCTCAATCGCGCTTAATGCTTGCGGTGCTAAGGGTGATGTGGAGTCAGCCGAATAGCTTTTTCGCATGGTCTCCAACGCTTTGGCTTTGTTACCTTCTTTGTAGTAGATAACCGCCAGATTGTAGAGAGCAACTTGATAGTTGGGTACTCGGCGAACATTTCCTCGGTCAATGCTCTGCCTTGTTCTTGCTTACCTCCAATGTACATGAGGTAGGCATAGTCAGTTAGTGCACCAATATTATCCGGCTTAACTGCAATGTACTGTTCGTATAACGCAAGTGCGCCGAGTGTATCGCCCGATTCAACTCGCAACAAGCCAAGTTCGAGTAGATTTGTCGTATCGGCGGGATTTGCTCGTAATGAATCTTCGAGGATTGCTTTACGTTTTTGCTTCTCTGCCAAAATACGCTCAAGTTCGGGGTCGGACTGCTGATGTGCATTAGCTTCATTTGCCTTGATTAGCGCTGCACCAATTTCTGCATCTTTTGCAATGGAATATCGCCTAAGAGCAAAAGTTCCACCACTAACAACAAGAACGATAACACTCAGCAGGATGGCAATTTGTGTTTGCGAGAGTAAGTGTCTTCCATTACTCGGTGCATGGTGATTTTCCGAACCATTATTTACATTCATGCGATTATAGAGAGTTAGGCAACCGTCTTGTTTTTAATGTGGTCGTCCACTTCCATAATAAAATCGCCTGATGCCTTGAATACTGGAGCAAATCTGCCTTCCAACTCAACAGTTTGACCTGTACGAGGATTGCGAGCTATACGAGCTTTGCGGCTTTTTACGGTAAATACGCCAAATCCACGGAGTTCAATTCTCCGGCGTTCGGACATAGCATCTTTGATACCATTCAAAAAACCTTCTACAACTGCCTTAACCTCTAACTTTGTTAAGCCAGTTTGTTCGGCAACTGCATCTACTAACTCTGCTTTGGTAACGTTGTCTGATTTCTTTTCCACTGATGACATGATAACTGTCTGTGTTGCTTGAATTTATAGAGAAAAACTAACGAGACTGCGAAAATACAAATGCAACCAACACTACCAAGCATGAAGCGCGAAGAAAAGAATACGGTATGTATTAGGCAATATCGAAGAATCCGCCGTTGGTTGTATAGCGTTTGACGAATTCGGCACGGGTTACGGCATGTTCGACTTTACGCAAATGAGGGTCGGTTTCAATCATGGTAAACGCTGCCTGTTTTGCACGTTCTATCATTTCACCGTCATTAACAAGGTCGCTGAATTGGAAATCAGGAAGACCGGATTGACGCGTTCCCATAACGTCGCCCGGACCGCGCAACTTCAAATCAACTTCTGCAATCTTGAACCCATCGCCAGTTTGTTCCATCGTACGCAACCGAATAATTGCCGACAGCTTTTCGTTCTGTTCAGCTTCTTTTTTCCGCAAGTTGTAAACGAAATGGTCTTTAGTAGCAAGCAGACAATATGATTGTTCTGCACCTCGCCCTACTCGACCACGCAATTGATGAAGCTGAGCCAGACCAAATCTCTCCGCATTCTGAATGAGCATTACACTTGCATTTGGCACATCAATTCCAACCTCGACCACAGTTGTAGCGACAAGTATATCAAAGTCGCGATTCAAAAACTGCTTCATTGCATCTTCCTTTTCATACCAGAGCATTTGCCCATGAAGCATACCCACCTTCAAATCAGGAAACACCTCGTGTTGCAACTCCTCAAACGCAAGAGTTGCTGCTTTAAGCTCCAACTTTTCAGACTCATCTACAAGTGGATACACAATGTATGCTTGCCGACCTTTTTGTACTTCGTTACGGATAAACTCATAGTGTTCGGCAAGCGATGATTCAAACACAACCTTCGTCAAAATAGGTTTACGATTTTTTGGTAACTCGTTGATAATAGAGACATCGAGATCACCATAAAGCGTCATAGATAGTGTGCGAGGTATTGGGGTTGCACTCATTACCAATGTATGCGGAACTTGTGGATTATCGCCATGTGATAGCATACTCAGCTCGCGGAGTTTAGCGCGCTGCATTACCCCAAACCGATGCTGCTCATCAATCACGACCAAACCAACTTTATGATACTGCAACCATTGTTTCTCGGCTTCCTTCTGCGAACTACCGCCAAAGAGAGCATGAGTTCCGACAATGATATTAACTTTACCGCTCATGATTTCGTCAATCAGATTATTGCGAACACGCTTATTCTGACCGCCGACAATCTGCGCCACCTTCACCTTGCTTCCATCCAATAAGCGCTGAATACTCTGATAATGTTGCTCTGCGAGTATCTCGGTCGGGGCAAGCAGCAATGCCTGATAACCATTGTCCACCGCCATCAACATTGTAAGTAATGCAACAATCGTTTTACCGGAGCCGACATCGCCTTGCAGAAGTCGGTTCATCGGCTGGGGTTTTCCCATATCTGCGATAATCTCGTGAATAACGCGCTTTTGTGCATTTGTTAGCTCAAACGGTAAGTTATTCATCAATTCTCGGGCTGAGGGCGATGGAGGAATAATTTCGGGTGCTTTATCGGTGGTTTTTATGCCATGTTGACGCAAAGCAAGCATCAACTCAAAGAAGAAAAGCTCTTCAAACTTCATTCTGTTACGGGCATTGAGAAGTGTGGCGGGCGAGTCAGGAAAATGAAGATGTTCGAAAGCATCAGCACGCGAAGGGAATTCAAAAATGCGAAGGAGATTTTCGGGCAATACTTCGGCAATAGTTGGTTTTTCTTGCTCTAAAACAAGTTCGACCAACTGCCTGAAACCACGCATACCGATATTAGCATTTTTCATCGGTTGTGTGAGTGTGTACTTTGGAATAATACGACCTTGAGCAAAGAGTTCAGCGTCCTCCGGCTCAATTCGCTCAATATCGGGGTGAGTAAAGGTTAGTTTTTTGAACTTATCAAGTTCGGGCTTGCCACTGATAGCATATAGCTCATCTTTACTGAGTACTCTTCTGAAATACTCTATCATATTGAAGAATATAACTGTTGCCGACGCGCTGCTGCCATCTTGAAATGTAGCAATAAGCATCTTTCGACCATTACCATACTTGTGCTCACGAATTGCACTGATACTTGCTACAAGAGTTACTTCATTCCGCAGGGCATCCACAAGTTCTTTTGCTTGAGCATCAAACGCATCCGGTTGAATTAATCGCCGCTGTAGGTCTGCAATTGTCCCCGTCGCTGCACGGTCAATGTAAGAACGTGGAATATAGAAAAGGAGGTCTTTTGCAGTAAGAATACCTGCAGAAGCAAGTGCCTCTGCCTTTTTGGGACCAACGCCCTTTATATACTGCAAGGGCGATACTGCATTTTTAGGTGAATCGGTAGGATTCGGTCTGGATGTATGTGAGGTTTCTTCCATGAGAATGATATATTTTCTATCCCCAAAATACTGATTCTCTGTTTGAATCAATTGTTGAAATACACGTAACGCATAGTATGCGGTGGCTCATCTTAGATTCAGAAAAATTGTGAATATCATGTTAATCTTAAAAAAAAGGTGAAACAGAAACCGTAGTTTTCGGTCAATACACAAAAACAACGCACTAATATTCTCCAAAATCCATGTGCAAGGGCGAACCAAATACAGTTTCTTTGCGTTATCCTGCACAATCATTAATCAGCGACATCCTATCGAATCATCGTTACCAATTTACCTGACAAACTTGCTATGGCACTGACAGTGCAAACACAGAATGACAGCGGCACTATGACAATAGTTCTTAAAATTTTGTGTAACTCAACAATGGCATAGTTTGTCATAGTACTCAATAACAACGGAGGAAGTGGAATATACTTGATAAGAGTTAAACCAAGCCCGTTCTTAACAACACGTAGCATCACAGCTACATTTCAACGATGATTACAACATAAACAGGAGGATATATGGATCTCGTCATGCAAATCGAACAATTGTTTCGTAGCGACAGAAAGAAGTTTTTAGGATTTATACGCCAACGAGTACGCAGCCAAGAAGAGGCGGAAGACATTTTGCAAGATGTATTTGCTAATGTGATTGCAGCGGCAAGCCACGTTGATAAACCAATCGAGAATATCGCATCGTGGGTCTTTACCTCTGTCCGAAATCGTATTATTGACTCCTATCGAAAAAAACGAACTGAGAACTTCTCAGATATGCTTACCCCCGGTCAGGTGGATGACGGAATGGAATCATTCGAGCACTTTATTGGCGATATGAGCTACAACCCTGAAACGGAACTTGTACGACGAACAATTTGGGATGAAGTACAACGCGGGTTGGCTGAACTCCCCAAAGAGCAACGTGATGTCTTCGAGCGTAATGAATTTGAAGGAACATCATTCCGCGAAATGAGCGAAGAATCGGGTGTAAATATCAATACACTCCTTGCCCGCAAACGCTATGCTGTTCTTCATCTTCGCAAACGTCTCGAACCACTCTATGCTACTCTTAACGATGCCTACAAAATTGGCTCAGTAGAAACAGCATAAGTCAGCAACGCACGTATTATGAACGACCTCGTTTCTTTAGAAATGAGGTCGTTTTTATTTTAACAAAAAAAACGAGTACGCAGACACGATAAAAAAATTCGGTGCGTCTATTGCAGCGGTTCAATAATCTTATCCGTGTCACAGCATAACCATGTGCCGCGGACATTCACCAAATAGCGAACGCATGGACAATCGTTACTCACCTACTACAACCGCATCAAAAAAAATACTCCGCGCTATGTTTTACGTTGGCAGCATTGGCGGCTTGCTTACTGTATTTGCCGGTGGTTTGTGGATTGTATGGAATAGCTGGATTACCAGCAATGTGTCTTCATGCCAATCGCTCTCATATCTTGAGTCCATTGGTTTATGCTCGATTGCATATGTTTTGTATTCCGGTATTCGATTTGCACAAATGGAGGATTGCTCTGAAGAAAAATCTTCCACTGAACGACATACAACCACCGAGAACAACACACCAACAATTCCAACTCAACATATCGCACCACCTCCCATTCAACCTCCGGCATCACCACTACAAGACCTCACTCCCGAACAACGAAAAATGTTACTTCGCGAATTAGATCGCTGCTGTGGCAAACCCTATGATTGCCAAGACAGTACTGACATAGTAAACGAAGAATCTGCATCGCACTAACCTATTAGACAAAGTCCCCTCTCGGAAAGTACCCACATACTCTTCACAACTTATTTTTCCATAGTGAAACTTGTTATCCAAGTCATCGTTGTACGCCACAGAGTTTGATATTTTGCACAAGAACAATTCGATATAAATACATGACATCATTACGTCTCGCAGTTCTGCTGTGCATTCTGGCAGCGAGTATGAACGCCCAATCGAGTGGCAACAAACTCTATTCCTTAGACGATTGCCTAAAGATTGCCGGTACTGCAAATTTGGATATTCAGAATGCTGCCTTGTCGTTCAATAGTCAGGCAAACCAACTAACGGTTGCCTTCGGACAATTTCTACCAAGCATCACTGCCAACATGGGGTATAATCGCCAGTTGAATGTTGATGGTGGACGTACCATAAATGTTGGTGGTCAGATATTTACCATTGGCGGCGTACAGCCTAACTCTTATAACATGAGTGCAGTCGCGTCGTATAATATCTTTAATGGCTTTGGTCGAGAGGCAAATTATAATCGCGCTCATCACGAACTCAATGCTGCTGAATACACTTTGCAGCGAACACGTCAGCAAATCTCGTATCAGATACGCTCACAGTATCTTGCTGTTCTCCGTGCAATGCAAGTGGTGAATATTCGTAAAGAAAACATCGAACTTGGTAAGAAGGAAGTTGAGCGAATGAAGGCACTCAACGAAGCAGGTCGTGTGCCTATTGGTAATGTATATACCCAAGAAGCAGACCTGGGCTCGCGCGAACTTGATGCAGTGAACGCTGAGAATCAGCTTAACCAGGCAAAGACACAAATACTCTCGACACTTGCTCAACCGCCCGATCAGCGTGCTGAGTTCATGCAATCATCCTATTCAAGCCAACTTGATGATAATGTACCTAATGAGTTTCGCCGTGAGTTTAGCTCGTATGCTTCTGCTGTTCAACGCGCGTTAGAAAAACGCACTGATATTCTCTCGACCAATGCTCGAATTGAAGCGGCACAGTCATCAGTTACGAACGCTCGTAGTAACTATTTTCCAACACTCAATGCAAATGGTGGTTGGTCATGGTCGAATACTGAGTTTGATAGATTCAGTGAAAATGGACGCTACTTTGTTGGTTTCAATCTTAGCGTACCTATTCTTGATAACTACAACGCATCAAGTCAGGTTCAACAAGCAAACATCCAGTTACAACAACGCGAGATTGACCGACAACAGCAGGAAATTAGAATTAAAACTGAAGTACAAACGGCATTCTTGAATCTCGATGCAGCAGAAAAGCAGTTAGAAATTTCTCAACGCGCCTTGAAATCTGCTGACCAGAATTTCAAGAGTGCAACCGAGCGATTGGCTGCAGGAGCGGCAACTGTCATTGACTACATAACAGCCAACACACAACTTGTGAATGCCAAGATCAACCGTGTCAATGCTGTGTATTCATACTATGATGCACAGTTGCAGGTTCGTCTTGCAACAGGTGTTCTTCCGGGTATTTAAACTACCCGTCCCCCTCGCTCATAACTACAACAACCCTCAGATTACTAATCATACCAATTTACCGACGTATGGCGAAGAAACGTTCATCCCGCTTGTGGATTATCATTGCTGTCCTTGTTGTTCTTGCGGGAATAGCTGCAGCATTGGTGTATTATAAAAATCAAGACAAATCCACCAAAGTTCAAGTAGAAAAAGCTACGCGCCGGAACATAACCCAAACGGTGACAGCTATTGGAAAAATTCAACCTGAAACCGAAGTAAAAATATCTTCGGAGGCAAGTGGCGAAGTGCTACAACTTAATGCCAAGGAAGGTGATTTTATAAACAAAGGAAAACTATTGGTACGTATTCAGCCCGATTTGGTTGAAGCTCAGGTTGAACAATCGCGTGCTGCCGTGAAGTCATCAGGCATCAGTATTGAAATTGCAAAAGTTGAACTCGAACGCGCTCAACTTGAACTCAATCGCGTGATGGATCTCTACAAAAAAGAATTCGCCTCGAAGCAAGAATGGGAAACAGCAAAAGCAAACTTCGACCGCGCGCAAGGTCAGTATAACTCATCACTCAATGACAAGGCACGTGCCGAAGCCGCACTGCGACAAATACAGGTTTCTGCATCACGAACAACCATTTACTCTCCTATTTCCGGAACAGTTACGCGCATGGATGTTGAACAGGGCGAAAAGGTAGTGGGGACGGCACAAATGCAAGGTACAGAGATGATGCGTATCTCCGACTTATCCGTTATGAATGCTATTGTAGATGTGGATGAAAATGATGTGGTAAAAGTAAAACTTGGCGATACTGCTCGCGTGAAGATTGATGCTTTTCCTGAAAAATCAATTCGTGGTTATGTGTACGAGATTTCTCACTCACCAAAGAATAAAGGTATTGGGACTCAAGATGAAGTTATCAATTTTGAAGTAAAAATACGTCTCATCGATAAGATTGATGAACTACGTCCCGGTATGAGTTGCAATGTGGATATCGAAACCGAAACACACTCCAACATTGTCTCTGTTCCACTACAAGCTATTACAATTCGCTCGAAGGATGAAAAGCAGGATACTAAAGGTCCGACCACAGAAAAAGTGAATGGGAAAATCAAAATTGATAAACCCCAACAAGTAGCGTTTATCTTATCAAATGGTAAAGCAAAGCAAGTCAATGTTGAAACAGGAATCAGCGATAAAGGATACATCGAAGTCAAGTCGGGTATTAGCGATGGCGATACGGTAATCTCGGGCAGTTTTAATACAGTTGCTAAAGTACTTAGCGATGGTATGAAAGTATCGGTCGAATCGGATGACGACAAGAAGAAAAAGAAATAGTTCATCACTCACACCACAGCAGATTACATGATGTCAACAGCAGACAATCTTATTCAGTTACAGCATATCGTTAAGCGATATGTCATGGGTGATGAACAGGTATTCGCCCTACGTGATGTATCGCTCACCATCAAGCGTAATGAATATGTTGCTATTATGGGACCATCGGGCTCGGGTAAGTCCACCCTTATGAACATTCTCGGTTGCCTCGATACACCAACTGCCGGTGAGTATTGGTTGAACAATCAAGATGTGAGTAATATGAACGATGCTGAACTTGCAGCAGTTCGCAATAAGGATATTGGCTTTGTGTTTCAGACGTTCAATCTCTTACCACGTGCATCTACATTGAAAAATGTTGAACTTCCTTTGGTCTATGCGGGTATCAAATCTGATGAACGCCGCCGCCGCGCCGAGGAAGCACTTGCAGGAGTTGGACTTGCCGATAGAATGAATCATAAACCCAATGAACTATCAGGAGGTCAGCGACAACGTGTTGCTATTGCGCGAGCATTGGTCACCAATCCATCAATCATTCTTGCCGATGAACCAACAGGTAATCTTGACTCCAAAACAAGTATTGAGATTATGCGCTGGTTTGAGACGATTTGGCTCAATGGAAATACAGTGATTGTTGTTACTCACGAGGACGATATTGCTCGGCATGCACGGCGTATCATTCGTATCAAGGATGGCAATGTAGAATCAGATATTATAAATCCATCCCCTGTTGTGTTTCATGAGGGAACTCATACTATATGATTCTCTCAGAATACATAGAATCCGCTCGCATTGCTTTCGATGCACTCGTTGCCAACAAGCTCCGTGCAATCCTTACCATGCTTGGTGTTATCATTGGCATCATGGTTGTCACAATGATGGGTTGGGCTTTATCGAGTTTGGATGCAGCATGGAGCGCGACAATTGATATTCTCGGTGCTGATATGCTCTACGTGGATAAATGGGATTGGGCTGGCGGAAGAAATTGGCGCGAAACAATGGCGCGAAAGAATATCACACTACAACAAGCAGAAGATTTTGCCAAACGGATGAAGAATGCCGAACTCTGCATTCCTATGAGTAGCTTGTGGGGTCGCACCCTTATCTATACCGACCTCAAAGCAAGCGGCTTTACCGTTACCGGAACTCGTGCTACGTATGCGCTTACTGCTGCCGGTGATGTTGAGACAGGTCGCTTCTTCACAGAGATCGAGGATAGATATAGCGAGAATGTCGTCGTTGTCGGTCATGGTATAAAAAAACTTTTCTTCCCGAATGGTGATGGCATTGGTCAGACGCTTAAAATCAATGGTGTACCCTTTACAATTATCGGAGTTGTGGCAAAGCGCGGTACAGCTCTTTTAGATTTTGTTGACAATCAGGTTTTCATACCACTCAACTCATTCTTTGGAACGTATGGTACAAGCGTCCGATCACTCTCGATTGCTGTCAAAGCCGGCTCGCCTGAACGCTTAGACGATGTGCGGTCGGAGACGATAGGTATGATGCGACAAGTACGTAATCTTTCCCCCGAGAAAGATAATGACTTCTCTATCAACGAAACGCAAATGTTCCGCGAACAAATGGCAATGATTCGCGCGGTGATTTGGTCGGTGGGCTTGGGACTGACGATAATGTCGTTTGCCGTTGGTATAATTGGAATAACCAATATCATGTTTGTTTCGGTTACCGAACGCACCAAAGAGATTGGTATTCGCAAGGCGATAGGCGCAAAACGTTCATCCATTCTTATTCAGTTTTTGATTGAGTCAACGGCACTTTGTTTCATTGGTGCACTTGCAGCAATCATCTTGTGTATGGGGTTAGCCGCCTTCATCTTCATGTTGTTCAAAGAAGATGCTCCATTCTTAACACCATACATTTCACCAAGTATTCTCATCATTGCTATCACCGTCTCATTTGTTGTAGGAATACTTGCGGGATTATTCCCTGCTATTCGTGCCTCTCGCCTCGATCCGGTAGATGCCTTACGTTATGAGTAACCGCCTATGAATATCGTTGAAAGTATTATCACTGCACTAACAAGCATTCGAGCCAATGCTCTTCGCTCATTCCTCACGCTCATTAGTATTGCAATAGGAACGTTTGCAATAATTAGCGTGGGTATTGCTACAACATCGCTGAATGATACTGTTCTCGGTGCAATTGATGAAGTAGGTGGCAATTCATTTGTAATCAAGCGAACACCAAGTATCAACATGGGAAATTCATGGCGGCGTTACGCACGGAGGAAGATTATTGGTGTGCAACAAGCAGCAATGTTCAAGAAAGAAATTGGTCAACGTGCACTTGTATCGGTTGCAGATGAAGACCCCGCAAAAACGGTAAAACATGGTAATGCAAGCACCAACCCAGATATAATGATTTGGGGTAGTGATGAGAACTACTTCACGCTTCGTAATAAAACACTCGCAGTTGGTCGTCCGATTGTTCCTGAAGATTTAATCGGAAGCAAGTTTGTTGCTGTCATTGGCAATGACGTGAAGGAGCAGCTGTTTCCTAATGTTGACCCCATTGGTAAAGAAATCACCATTGACAATTATCGTTTTGAAGTAGTTGGCGTTCTAGAAGCTAAAGGCGCAGTACTTGGTCAAAGCCAAGACAAAGAAGTATATATTCCACTGCCAGTGTATGTAAAAGGATTTGCGAATGACTCACATTTTTCTGCTACAATTACTGTAAAGGCAACTGACACAGAATCATTTGCTACCATCTTTGATGAAGCAATTGGCGTGATGCGTTCGATACGCAATGTAGCACCCGGTGCAGAGAATGATTTCGAGATTGAAGACAATTCTACTATTAAAGACCAGTTCCAATCCTTCGTTAATTTTATAGGATATTTTGCTGCCATCGTAGCCGGATTTTCACTCCTTGCAGCTGGTATTGGCATCATGAATATCATGTTGATAAGCGTTAAGGAACGTACGCGAGAAATCGGTGTTCGCAAAGCCTTAGGCGCAACAAATAGAACAGTACTTACACAGTTTCTTATTGAAGCAGTAACGGTATGTCAGTTAGGAGGAGCAATAGGAATAGTCCTTGCTATAATGGGTTCAATTGCGCTGAGTGCTGCTACCGAAACCGCCCTCTCGCTTCCCTATGGATGGATTATTGGCAGTGTTAGCATTTGCATTTTCATTGGAGTAGTATTTGGGTTATACCCCGCCTACAAAGCCGCAAACTTAGACCCGATTGATGCGCTGCGGTATGAGTAGAAAAGTATGAAATTGTATGAAGCCCGTTACTATAACATGGTTGGCTTTATTCCACACATCCCCCTACTCAGCTACATACCTTTTTCTGAAATGCTCTATTGCAGAAGCCACATCTGATTTGAACGTTATTAAGCCAATAACTTGGTCGAGAGGAATTCTGTATATCTTTTCTTGATTTGATACTATGTAGAGTGATGAGCTTTCGTACTTCTGTTCAGGGTTAACGGTTACGATATACAGAATAACAATATGTTTCCAAGAATAAAAATCGCTACCCCAAGTCAGTCCAGTTGGTGATACTGTCAATTTTTTATTCACTTCTTTCTTCCATGGATTTGTGAGGTACATTGCATATCCAATCAATGCCAAAGAGAACATTGATATTATTTGATTAAACTTAACTGTGGTAATAAGTATTATCGAGAATATGAGACTAACAAAAATGTATAGGGTTTTATTCAAGAAATCGGGCGTAAATTCTTTGTTTTTCGTAGCGGGTCTACTATATCTAAGTGCTATGATTTCTGTGTCTTGTATTAGAATATCTTTATTGTTGTAGGAGTACCACAGTCCATTCCAACGATGCTTCAGTCGTTCTATTGAGTAAATCTGTTCCTCAATACTTTTTGCCGGATATAATGTGTAGCTATCCATAGTATCTTGGGTAGTTAACCGAGTGTGTACGTCTCTCCAATAAACTTCCACGCGGGGATAATTCCTGTTCGCTCGGTCTCGGCAAGGAAGCGTAGGATTGGTTCAGCAAATGGCTCGTTGGATTGCTTGAATGTCATGCAGTGCATTGGGGCAACGACCTTAGCATTGAAGTGCTGTGCCATAGCTATTGCTTCTTCGGGATTGCAGTGATTCTGTACCCATGGATCGTACGCACCGATTGGCATAAACGCAAGGTCAACCGTCTTATCGGCGTATTGTTTGAAATGTGGGTGCATCGCCATATCGCCACCAAAGACAATCGTTTTACCATTCATTTCAAGCATATACGCATTATAACTTCGTCCGCGTTTGTATTGACCGCGCCGCCGATCATCTTCCCAGGGGAAACGCCAACCAAAATGCAAAACTTCCATTGCCGTACATGTCATCGCGCCTCGTGTATGCGTTTGTTTCCAATCAAGAACAGTCAGCGATTTCCACGCAAGGTCATCAATCACATCCGATGTATTGTAAGCACATATCACGTCTATTTCATTGGGAAAGCGTGAGGTCAACTCGCTCAGTGTTGGATAATCGCAATGATCCATGTGTGCATGAGAAAGTAGCACCAAATCCGGCTTGGGTATTTCGTCGAGGGTGAGAGCGGTACTTGTCATACGCTCAACGCCAATTGTCGCACCCAGAAAACGAATACCGATTTTGTGACTAAACACGGGGTCGGTAAGGATTATTGTACCAAACATATTGATGAGTATTGTGGAATGCCCAATCCACGCGGCGGTCACGGTATCGTTGCGCCATTGTTCGGGAGTTGGTTTGTGTTTCAGCGGCATACGCGATGATGAGGCAGCTACTAAGGAGTGTGGCATAGCAAGATGCGAAGCAGCAGCAGTTGTTAGCCCGAGTGTTCGGAGAAATGTACGGCGAATCATAAGTCAGGTATGATGTAGTTTCAGCCGTGAACGAACACATCTTTGTTCTGTTGTAGTGAACTTGATTTTGACCAATAAAAAACCTGATACAGTTATCTGCATCAGGTTTTCATACATCCAAATTGTTTAGCTGCCCTTACTTCACTATCGAAGAAAGCTGCGTATCCGTCACGCCATTGGTGATGTCCATTGCCTGACCACGCGCTACAATCGTCCCGCGTCTGTCAAGAATCACATAGCTCGACATACCGCCCTGCGCTGTATAAACACCAAATTGTGTCCCAATAGGATTCGCGCTATTGTCGGATTCAATCACGTGATTCCAGCCCAACGAATTTTTTGTAATGTAGTCCTTCCATGATGCTTGCTCATCGCTCTGCGCAACACCAAGGATAGTAAAATTCTTTGCGCTGTATTTATCATAGAGGGTTTTCAAAATTGGTGTGCGTCCCTTACAAATCGGACACCATGAACCCCAGAAATACACCATTACATATTTACTGCGAAGTGACTTCAGTGCAAATGGTTTACCATCGGTAGAATTGAGTGTAAAATCCGGTGCTTGATTGCCTATATCTGTCCCAATGGGGTTCGTATTGGTTGACCAATCGGTTCCTGAATTGGTAGAAATTGTTTGTTGTGTTGACGGGTGTTGAAGTATCGCTACATGCAGATAGTCCAAATGCAACGCATACAACTGCGGTGATGAGAAATGTTTTCATATTACTTTGATAGATGCTACAGTACAATGTGTAACCAAATTGTGACCGAGAGATAGTTCTAATCAATACGTACTTCTACGGAGCTTAGAGATCGGGACGGAAGTAGCCGTCACTCATCACAACACGTTGAACGTACTCCGCCTTCTTCACTTTAGGGAGTATTTCTTTGAAGTGGACGTGAAGAAGTTCTAAGCGCTCGTTCTCGTCGCGAAGTTCAAGAAGTTGCTGCTTTTGTTCCAGAGAGAGTCCTGCCTTTTGCGCCATGAGAAAACTAAGATTAGCAGCACCAGCCGGAGAGGATTGCAACATTAACTCGCCCTGACCATTGAACACCACATCAATCACTCGATTATACATTTCCACACAATCAGCAAAGAGCGGTTCGTTCACTCGTGTATTGGGCTTGTCATCAAAATACTCCACATCGCCCATGTAGTAACTTATGCTATCATCGTGGAGTGTGGTAAGCGAATACCGACGTCCGCCGGTGATGACAATATCCATACGACCATCATCATACACCTGCAACACTTGGGCGATTTTGGCTGTGCAACCTACATTATGCAGTTGCTGATTATCCGCAAGGTTAATTCCGAAATACGCATCATTGTTCAGGCAGTGCTGTATCAGGTCTTTGTAGCGTTGCTCAAAAACATGAAGTTGCAGGTATGACTGAGGAAACAGTACTAACCCTAAGGGGAACAGTGGTATTCTTTCAGAAACAGGTGACATTGTATATGGGTTTTGAAGATAGAAACAAAGGCAAGCCGATAAAGTTTCAGCTTGCCTTCATTCGCTTACATAGTGGGGCTGATATTATTTCTTTACAAACTGGAGGTAGCGATCATTGATACGACCCCAGTGGAGATTATTCAAAAAGTTCTCGATATACTTTGCTCTTCCCGGACCATCCTTGTGGTAGTAGGCGTGCTCAAATACATCGCAGGAGATAAGAGGAATACCGCCCCAAATCGCTCCGTAGTGGTGCTCATCAACGAGAACATTCAGCAAGCGACCGCTGTAGAGTTGATCGAAGGCGAGTACGCCCCAGCCACTAAGTTTAGCAGCTGTTGAGGTTGCTTTGAAGTCGGCGCGCCAGTTTTCAATCGAACCATATTCTGCTTCGAGTGCAGCTACTACATCCGGTCCTTTACTTGTGTCGCCATCGCCACCCATCACATGCCAAAACACATCATGCAATACTGTTCCGGCATGATTCCATGTTTGACGGCGTTTCAATTCGCCAAAGGTTGACCAGTTGCCATTTGCCGCAGCTTTGTCTGCATTAGGTAGTTCTGCTTCGATTTTATTCAAGAACGTCACATATCCTTTGTGGTGAGTGTTGTAATGCCAATCCGTTGTTTCTGGTGACATTACATCCTTTAATAGTTCTTTTGCTTCCTCGTCGGAGTACGGGCGAGCATTAAATTTCCATTCAGCCATGATGTATAATTTTTTGTTAGGTTAATTAATATCTGTTGTAGTACTTACACGCCAAACGAACTGCCGCAACCACAGGTTTTGGTAGCATTTGGGTTGTTGAAGGTAAATCCTTTACCCATGAGCCCATCGCTGTAATCAAGCGTAATTCCCATAAGATAGAACATACTTTTAGCGTCAACGAATACGCTAACGCCATCTGCATTAAGCACAAGGTCCTGCTCTTTGGGTGCTGCATCAAAACCAAGCGTGTAACTCATACCTGAGCAGCCGCCGCCCTTCACTCCTACACGCAAACCGTATTCTGCGGGGATACTATTTTGCTCTTTGATTTTCTTTACTTCTGCGATTGCCTTACCTGATATGTTAATGTTATCATTCTCGTCGGCTCCGGTGATACCGGTTGATACGCTTACGAGTGTTGGTTCGTCGGCAATTGCATTGGGTAGTTCAATAGTCATATTCTAACCTTTCAAAAATTTGATTATGAATTTCATTAATTGTTGTGACTCTTGTCAAGAGATTGATATACTGCCGTGATATGCTCTGCGGCAAAAATAATCTCATCATGAGTAGTATAACGACCGATACTGCATCGAATTGCATTTTCAACGCGAGCTGCACCGAGATTCATTGCCTGCAAAACATGCGAACCACCGCCAAATGTACCACAAGCGGCGGCGGCACTAAGGGCAACATCGCGAAGTGCGCTCAACATGACCGAACTTTTCACGCCGGGAACACTGATGTTCAAGGTACCGGGCAATCTGCGTATATCGTCTATCGCCACGCCATTCAACTGAATACCTTCTATCGCCGTACAAAGTGTTTGATACAAGGTTTTGCGTAGTAACGTACAATGTGCTGCATCGCTTTCACGTTGCTCATTACATAACGAGAGTGCAGTTTGCAGACCTACAATTCCCGCTACATTATGTGTTCCGCTCCGAAGAGCAAACTCTTGCCCTCCGCCAAGAATAAGTGGCGCTATCGAAATACGTGGAAATCGCTTCCGCAGATACAATACACCTGTTCCTTTCGGACCGTACATCTTATGGGCAGTAAATGATGCAGCATCTACCATCATCGTACCTACATCGAAGGGAATTTTCCCTACCGATTGTGTAATGTCACTATGAAAAAGAACACCTCGCTCACGACATAAATTGCCTATTACCTCTATTGGATTGATAGTGCCTGTTTCGTTATTGGCGTGCATCACCGAGACAAGAATGGTATCCGTTCGGAATGCAGATTCTACTTCATTGATATCTATCAAGCCATGTTCATCTACACCGAGCAAGGTGATATAAAATCCACGCAGCTGAAGATAGCTCAGTGTGTCGAGAACTGCTTTGTGTTCAGTCGCAACACTAATGATGTGTCCGGCACCGGCTGCCTCGGCAATACCACGTAAAGCAAGATTGACGGATTCGGTAGCACCAGAGGTAAAAATTATTTCCTGCGGTTCGGATGCGCCAATGCATTCTACTATTTTCTTTCGTGCAAGTTCTACCGCTGCTTCTGCTTGCCAGCCATACCAATGCGTCGAAGATGAAGGATTCCCAAACTTGCCTTTGAGATATGGCATCATAGCGTCAAGCACTCGGTCATCCACGGGAGTAGTGGCATTGTAATCCAAATACACTGGCGAACGGTGTGTCACAGCAGTTAGTTGACCTCGATGTGAACAAACGATGGTTCGCTCTTGTGTAAGTCCAGAACCGTCATGGATTCAAACGCTGTGTCTATCATTGTTTGCAACCGCTGAAGCGGATGGCGAATCGTACAGCGGTCTTCCACATAACAATTCGCATGGTCACCACCCGATTCACATTCAACAATGGTATTCCTTTTATTTTCTACAGCAGCAATCACATCGGCAATAGAAATAGCCGAAGATGATTTATTCAAAGAGAAACCACCATTGATACCTTGAAGCGATTGCACTATCCCCTTTTTCGAGAGAACACTCATGACTTTTGCAAGTAGCTCGAAGGAGATATTAAAATTTTCGGCAATCTCTTTCACGGTACAAACCTTTGCGTTTCGGCTGCTCATGTATTGCAAAGCCAGCAACGCATATTCAACTTTTTTCGACAGACGGAGCATAGGTGGTGTTTTCTAATATAATGGTGAACTGCGGTAAAAACTACGCATCATAATCAACAACGAGTTCAGATGTTAGTGGGTGCGATTGGCACGTGAGAATGTACCCATCGGCTACTTCGTCGTCACTCAAGACATCATTAGTATCCATAACCACTCGTCCGGAAATTAGCTTAGCTCTGCAAGTAGAGCATGAACCCGATTGACAAGAAAATGGTGGGTCAAGTCGTGCTCTGTTTGCCGCTGTTAGAATTGTTTCTCCGGGTTCAAGTGTGATGCGATGTGTTTCGCCATACATTCTGATTTCAAGTGCAGCTGTAGTTTCTATACTTTTTTCCATGCGTTAGTATTTGATTCTGTGAATGATGTTGGGTGAATTTAGAAAAGACCGAGTTCAAGCTTGACAAACTCCGGCATCATGGTTTTATCCCAGGGTGGGTCGAATGTCAACTCAACCGAGGCATCAACAACACTGTCTGTCTCGCGTACTTTGGCGGCAATCTCGCCGGGTAATGTACCTGCAACAGGACAGCCCGGTGCGGTAAGAGTCATCAGCACATGCACTGTTGCATCATCACGAATAGTAATGTCGTAGATTAAGCCAAGGTCGTAGATATTCACAGGAATCTCTGGGTCGAATACCGTCCTTAGTTTTTCTATGATTGCTTCTTTAAGTGCAACCTTATCCATTTTATTCTCCTACTGATGACAATGATTGAGAATTATTCAATGCTTTTTGCATTGTATGCCAAGCAAGCGTAGCACATTTGACGCGCACAGGAAATTCACGAACGCCGGCAAGAACAACAAGATTACCAAGCGATTCATCATCGAGTGGCGTATTAATCGGACTCGTGACTGCTTCGGTAAATGTGGTAAACAAGTGCTTTGCTTCGTCGAGTGTTTTACCTTTTAGTGCAGTGGTCATTATCGAGGCAGATGCTTTGCTAATAGCACAACCACTACCTTCAAAACGAATATCGGTAATGATGTTATTGTTCACAGTACAAAAGACATCGAGCGAATCACCGCATAAGGGATTATGCCCTTGCGAGGTGTGTGTATGGCTACTTGGTCTTCCAAAATTTCTTGGCGACTTGTTGTGGTCGAGAATCACCTCTTGGTACAACTCGCGAATATCGTCATTCATCATACTCGACCTCTATGCAAACATGGATTGAACAGAATGCAGAGCATTGGCAAACACATCAATCTCCTCCATTGAATTGTACATAGCAAATGATACACGGTTCGTCGCAGGAACGCCAAAACGTCTCATCAGAGGTTGAGTGCAATGATGACCAGCGCGTAGGGCAATACCCTCTCTATCCAGCAGAGAACCAACATCGTGAGGGTGAACACCATCGATGGTGAATGACACAATAGAAGATTTGTTCGGAGCATTACCAATTATTCTTGCGCCCACTTGTTGGAGGAGCGATGTTGCGTAGCGAACAAGGGATTCTTCATGAGTAGCGACAGTAGTTCTGTCGAATTGTTGAAGGTATCGAATGGCTGCATCCAAACCGATTGCACCTGCGATATTGGGTGTACCTGCCTCGAATTTATAAGGCAATTCATTATAGGTTGATTGCTCGAACGACACCGTAAGTATCATATCTCCACCACCTTGGTATGGTGGCATTTGTTGTAGAAGTGTTTGCTTGCCATATAGTACACCAATTCCAGTAGGCGCATAGAGTTTATGACCGGAAAAAACAAAGAAATCACAACCGATTTCCTGAACATCTATAGTAGTGTGGGCTACGGACTGTGCGCCATCAACAATAACTACTGCTCCAACATCATGTCCGGCACGAACAATCTCGTGGATTGGATTAATTGTGCCGAGTGAATTAGAGATATGAACTACGCTAATCACTTTTGTTTTAGTAGTACAAAGTTGATAGAAAGCGTTCATATCAAGTGAGCCATCATCAAGAACAGGCACCACCTTGATTATTGCGCCTGTACGCTGTGCGAGGAGTTGCCACGGAACGATATTCGAGTGATGCTCCATCTCTGTCAGTAGTATTTCATCTCCATTATGAACAAGAGTGTTTGTACAACATTGTGCTATCAGGTTGATGCCTTCTGTTGTACCACGAGTAAAGATAATCTCTTGTGATGATGCGGCGTTGAGATACTGACGAACGGTGTCGCGCGCTGCTTCGTAAAGCGCAGTTGCTTGCTGGCTTAGGGTATGCACGCCACGATGAACATTACTATTTGATGTCTCGTAATAGTTACGAGTAGCTTCAAGAACAACAGTCGGTTTCTGGGTGGTAGCTGCATTATCAAAATAGACCAAACGGTTCTTGCGAATCATCTGTGAAAGTATAGGAAAGTCCTTTCGGATATTCTCAATAGAGAACACTTTCTGCGAAGTCACAGAACCATTATTTGTAAACTGATGTATCGAATCTGCACCCAATTAGATTATTCCCAAACGTTCTTCAATCTTTGCATTAATAAATTCGCGCAATGGCTCAATCGTAATCTGCTCGGTAATATCCTCTGCAAAAGCAACTAAAAGTAATGCCTTTGCGCTTTGCTCAGAGAGTCCTCGCGCACGTAGATAGAAGATAGACTCTTCGTCAAGCTGACCAACCGTACAACCATGAGAACACTTTACATCGTCAGCAAAAATCTCAAGCTGCGGTTTGGTATTTACATTAGCCAACTCACTGAGTAGGATATTCTTGTTGGACTGATACGCTAGAGTCTTTTGGGCATCCTCACGTACAAAAATCTTACCATTGAACACACCTTGTGCTTTATCAGCAAGGATTCCCTTGAAGAGTTCATTGCTGTGGCAATGCGCTACGGCATGATCCATTACTGTATGATTGTCAACATGCGTTGCGCCACCAATACAGTACAAGCCATACATATTTGCTTCACTGCCTGATTCAGAGAGACGTGTACCAATCGTATTGCGAACAAGCTGACCGCTCAATGTTACTGTAATCAGAGTTACCACACTATCACGCTTTTGGTCGAGGTTATGAGTTGTGACTGAAGATGCTGCATCAGTATCATCTTGTAGTGTTACAACAGTGAGTCGAGAATTAGCAGCAGCGTATGACTCAACAACTTGGTTAGTAAGTGAGGCATTTGTACCGATCGTTACGGTTCGCATTACAATTGTTGCTATGGCATTTTCTTCGGCTATCACGAGTACTCGCGGCTGCACAAAGGTGTTGTGTGTTGTAGCATCAATGATATTCAGAAGCAGTATGGGTTGCTCTACGATAACTCCTTTAGGAACGAACAAGAAAACACCGGAATCAGCACATGCTGTATTCGATGCTGTGAATGCATCAGTATTATAGGCAACAAGTCGTCCTAAATGTTGGTCAATCAACTCTTGTTGATTTGAATATGCTTGATGTAAATCCATACATACAACGCCATCGGGCAATGATGCAGTCGAGCGATGGCTCTGTATCTTACCATTGAGCATTAGCACCACATTGTGTTCCATACCGGGAATAAGCGCCGAGCTAATCTCAGTAAGTGAAACATCGGAAAACTGTGACGTATAATGTTTGCCAACAAGTTGCATCACATTGGTGTACTTCCATTCCTCATTTCGCACTGTAGGAAACGGCAACGTTTCCAATGCTGCATAGGCATCGCTCCGCAGGGTATGAAGCGGCGTATTGCGCGTTCCATTAAGGTGCTGCTCGATATATCCGTAGTCGGCGTGTATTCTCGCTTTTAAGTCACTATTCATTGATACTGTGGTATTGTCTTTTTGAAAAATGTGTAAAGGTGATTATGCAGTAACTGCATGTACCTCTGCTTTAATCCAGTCGTATCCTTTTGATTCAAGTTCTAGCGCCAATTCTTTGCCGCCACTTTTCACAATACGACCTTTGTAAAGAACATGGACAAAATCAGGGACAATGTATTCTAATAATCGTTGGTAGTGCGTAATTACTACCGTTGCATTTTCAGATGACTTGAGTTTTGTAACACCATTGGCAACAATCTTCAACGCGTCAATATCCAAACCTGAATCGGTTTCATCAAGAATGGAAAGTTTGGGTTCGAGCATTGCCATTTGAAATATCTCGTTGCGCTTTTTTCGCCGCCGGAAAATCCTTCATTCAAAGAACGTGAAAAGAACGAAGGATCAATCTCGACTAACGCCGCTTTTTCTCGCATAACCTTCAAAAAGTTCATAGCATCAAGTGGCTCTTCTCCGCGGAATTTCCGCACTTCATTGACAGCGGTCTTTAGAAAATTAGCTGTTGATACGCCGGGAATTTCTACCGGATATTGAAATGCAAGGAAAACGCCTGTTCGCGCTCTATCTTCGGGCGACATTTCCAATAAGTCCACACCATTAAACTCGATGGTGCCTTCGGTTACTTCATAATCCTCACGCCCGGCAAGAATAGAAGCAAGGGTACTCTTACCCGAACCATTTGGTCCCATGATTGCATGTACTTCACCAGCATTAACGGTGAGGTCAATTCCTTTTAAAATTTCTTTTCCGTCTATATTGGCGTGAAGATTTGTTATGTTCAGCATACAGTTGCGTGTATTTAGTAATAGTTGTTTTTAGTTATCTAAGTACATGGGCGAGAGAGCTAAAGACGCTGTGGTGTTGCGCCTTTGCTCTCTTTCTCGCCCTTATATTCTCATACGATTTGAATATGGAGAGATGGTGGATTAACCAACGCTGCCTTCGAGCGAAATAGCAAGTAATTTTTGTGCTTCGACAGCGAACTCCATCGGTAATTGGTTCAGGACTTCCTTTGCATAACCATTGATAATCATTGCCACAGCATCTTCAGTCGAGATACCACGTTGATTACAATAGAATAAGATATCTTCACCGATTTTCGAGGTGGTTGCCTCATGTTCAACTTTCGCAGATTTATTGCCGACCTCTATATAGGGAAATGTGTGCGCACCGCAACGGTCGCCAATCAAAAGAGAATCACACTGCGAGAAATTCCGTGCATTCTCGGCACCACGATTTACGCGTACCTGACCGCGATAGGAGTTTTGACTCTTGCCTGCTGAAATACCTTTGCTGACAATTCTACTTCGAGAATTTCTACCAATATGAACCATCTTTGTTCCCGTATCGGCTTGTTGTGCATTATTGGTAACAGCCACGGAATAGAACTCACCAACAGTATTGTCACCTTTCAAAATCACGCTTGGGTACTTCCACGTAATAGCCGATCCGGTTTCTACCTGTGTCCATGAAATTTTAGAATGATGACCTTCGCATATTCCACGTTTAGTTACAAAGTTGTAGATACCACCCTTGCCATCTTTATCACCGGGATACCAATTTTGAACGGTCGAGTATTTGACCTCTGCATTATCAAGGGCTACAATTTCTACAACCGCTGCATGAAGTTGATTTTCATCACGCATCGGGGCTGTACATCCTTCCAGGTAACTCACATAGGCACCTTCTTCAGCAACAATGAGTGTGCGCTCGAATTGACCTGTATCCTTTGCATTAATACGGAAGTAGGTACTGAGTTCCATTGGGCAGCGTACACCTTTAGGAATAAAGCAAAAAGAACCATCCGAGAATACTGCGGAGTTGAGTGCAGAGAAGAAGTTATCGGAGTACGGTACTACTGAGCCGATATACTTACGAACAAGCTCAGGGTGTTCTTGTACCGCCTCGCTCATCGAACAAAATATAACACCGACCTCTTTGAGCTTTTCACGAAAGGTAGTAGCCACCGATACGCTATCTAAAACTGCATCCACAGCAACACCTGTTAGGCGTTCTTGCTCTTGGAGTGAGATTCCCAACTTTTCGAATGTTGCTCTGAGTTCAGGATCAACTTCATCAAGTGATTTTGGGTTGATTTTTTGCTTGGGTGCTGCATAATAGCTGATGTCATTATAGTCAATCGCAGGATAGTCAACATTGACCCACGTCGGCTCTTTCATAGTAAGCCAATGTTGGTACGCTTTTAACCCGCCATTCTAACACCATTCCGGCTCATTCTTTTTTGCCGAAATCATGCGTACAACATCTTCGTTCAGTCCCTTTGGCGCAATCTCTTGTTCTATATCGCTAACGAAGCCGTACTTGTATTCAGATTGTACTACTTCATCGAGGATTGACATATCACTCATAGTATTCAAAATTTATATCAGATTTTTTTCTTGTGCAAAAATACGCCTTAGATTGTCGGATTAATAATGAAACAATTTTCAGACAAAAAAATAGGGCGCATTTTTCTGTGCGCCCTACAACATATAAAATGTAAAAATTAGTTTCTGAGAAACTGAATTATTTTATAACGACAAACGGTTTGTAGCAAACATCTGCTCCTGCACGCATGACTAATCGGTACGTTCCGTTAGCAAGGTTTGCAATATTGAATCCTAAACGCTCATCGGTAGCCATTGTCTGGAATACTTGATTACCCAAAGCATCAACAATTGTAACACGAACTGACTCGTTTGTGCGATTTGTGAATACAATACTTACATCTGAGGATGCGGGGTTTGGTGCAAGCATGGAGATGCTCAGATTACCGCTTTCCGATACTTCGAATGGTACGGAAACATCACCTACAAAAAGATTAACTTCTGCGGATGTATCAGCACCACAATCGCCAGTTACAATACACCTATACATACCCTCATCAAATTTTTGGGCATTTGTTAATGAGAGTTGTGGAGCATTAGCCACACCAGCCAAATTACTTTTATTCCGTTGCCATACATACTTTAGATTTTTTCCAGTAGCCGTGACATTGAAAATTGCGGTTGCAGCTATTGCTACCCGAAGTTCAGTTGGCTCTTGGGTAATAACCGGTGGTGGGTTAATGCCAACCACAGTTGCCGGAGAAACAACCGTCACATTACATGAACTTCCGATTGAAACGGTATATGAGCCAGCGTCTGATTCTTTGGTCATGGGAATGGTGTATGAAGCCATTGTAGCACCAGAAATAGGATTGTTATTCAATCTCCATGCATACGTCAAGTCCGAACCGGTTGCACTCACTTGTAATGTTAGTGGCAACCCATTACAGAGCGTCGTATCTTTTGACATAGACGATACCGCAGCTCCACGACGTACGGTAAACAAACCAGTGTTAGAAGCAGTAAGTCCGGTATTTACATGAACAACACGAATCTTATACTTGTCCCCTGCAGTCAAAGTAGTAGGTAGAGTCCAAATAAAACTACGAGCTTTCAAATCGGCACGAACGACATTCCAAGTAGCACCTTCATTCGAAGAATACTCAATAGTAAATGCATCAGTATTCTGAAAATCTGAAGCAAAACCAAGAGATATTGAGTGTTGCACCTGTACATGTCTATCTGTAGCTGTTGGTGTTGTTACAGAAAGTGAAGAAAAAAGTATATTTAGCCATAAACCCATCACTTTACCACCTTTAATCTTCTGAAACGCATTATCGGAAACTGTCATCGTAGGAGAATCTGTTAATCCACCGACGTATGATACCATATCATTCACTGATGTTACGCAGCGTAGCTTCATCAGCTGTTTGTTCACCCCAATAGGAACAATACAACACGTTATCATAGGCAATTTTTGCAATGAAACCATCACCATTTTTACCGGATACAGCTTGTCCAGCATTCGAGGTTGCTGGTAATTGATTTGATGTTGTTTTTCCTACTACAACGAGGTTAGTACCATCTGTAGCGAGATCAAGTGCTTCATCGTCACCTTCCCCACCAAAGTAGCTGAAATACGTAAATGCGCGTCCGGTGGTGTTAAGCTCTACTAACATTATTTCTTTACCCGGCTTCTTTGTTTGGATTTGACGTAATGCTGGTAAATCGGTCGAAGAGGTAACACCCACAATAGTAGCAGCACCTGCATTATCTACAATGATGGCATTAGCCCAATCATCATTATTACCACCTGCATACGTACTGAGGATAACAGAAGAACCTAAGTCATTAAACTTGGCTATAAAAGCATCACTAAATGCTCCAGAACCAACTCCATTCAACCTACTTTGTGCGGGGTTAGGTCGAAACTGTGGATTTGGTCCGCCGCCAACTTGATCAACAGGAAATAAGGGAATATCAGATGAGCGTGTCTCGCCAGTAATAAGCATTGAGTTGTCATTTGTACTCGATGCAGCAATATCCAAGACACGATCTCGTACACCACCACCATAATACGTTGAGTAAACTATAGTACCGCCTGATGGCGAGATAGCCGTGACAAACCCATCGCCGCCACCGTATGACGTAGTGCGATAAGAGCCAACTTTGGTAGTAAAGTTTGATGATGATGTCTCACCTGCAAAATAAATAGTTCCTCCGGCATCAACGGTCAATGCGTATGCTCGGTCATCTTGGCTGCCACCAAAGAACGTAGAGAAATCAAGCTTGTCACCGGTATTTGCCATTTTGAAGACAAAAGCATCTGTCATACCTTTGGTTGTTTGTGACACCACGCCCGAGGTAACAGGAAAGTCCGATGAGTTTGTCTCACCACAAACAATGATTGGTGTCTTGGTATCCTTACCAATTACTACTTCCCATGCTCTATCGGTAGCTGTTCCGCCAAAGTAGGAAATAAATACGGCTGTGGAAAGATTTGGTTTGAACCGCGCAACAAAAACATCTTCGAGTGATGATACCTGTACACTATATGCACCGGTTGTTTTGGGGGAAATTAGTTGGTGTAGTTGTACCTACAGCAACAATATCGCCTGATGGTGGATGAACAGCTATGCTATTTACTACATCATTTTCATCACCACCAATAAAGGAAGAGAAAACTATAGGGTCAATAACAAGAGTTCGTGATTTATCATAAGCACCTAAAGAAAACGAAACGATATTATTCTTGGCAGTGAACTTACAGGCAACCGGCTTCTCTTTTCCATCTATCATTTGGTATGCATATACATTTGCATGGCGCAATTCACCACAGGATGTGGATACAATTAGAGTACCATCATTATCAACTCTCATACCGTTGGCTCCATTCACTTTCATACTAATCGCTTTAGCATCAGCACCGGGATTGACATAGAAGTCATATCGGGGTGTACGCTCTGGATTAGTCATAACCATACTAACACCCGGATACACATCAGGGAATCGTACTGTTGTTACTTGAGGCACATTGACAACCGAGTTTGCAGGATTATTCCGGGTGAAATAATTCAGAACGGTTCCTGTTGGCTGCTCGGAAACAGACGATGTGAGTGATGCACCAACAAGATCCATCGAGACCACGTGGTGTTGCTCAACCATTTCATCTTTGATTTCTTCGCGTATTGGTGTGAACTTACCGGGCTGTGCAATCTTGCGTCCTGTGCTCACTTGCTTCCCGCGCATATCATATACTAAGCCGGAATTTGTCACCCACAGCGTTACATTTTTTCCTGCATAACGATAAAGAACATTTGCGTCCCATTGCCCCTTGTTGGCAACATATCCAGATGCTGCGCGCGCTAAATCTGGTTGCTGTGCATTTGACACCGTTGTGCACATAGCAGACACTATCAAAAGAATGAGTATGTAGCGTAATGTTGGCATATATAGTAAATGATTAGTATAGTAAAAATTGCTTTTGTCTATTGTCCCAAATTGTGTTGCGAAATGTAATCAATAAGAGTAACTCTTGTCGTAGTTACTTTGATTCATGACGTCACTATTTTATAGCAGAACAAATATATTTATTTGTATCCAAAGCACTTACACAAAAAAAAACGGCTTGCTATCAGATAGAATAGCAAGCCGCATTAAACGAGCGAACAATATTGAGTTACAATGAGAGTGTTGTTTCGTTCATTGCTTCCATATTTTGCACTATTGCCTTCAAACATGATGTACCCAACGCACCATCAATCACACGGTGATCGTAGGTAATAGATACATACATCATGTGACGTATCATAATTACATCTTCACCATTGATTTCACGGACAACAGGTTTTTTGGTTACGGCATACACACCAATAATTGCTGCTTGCGGCTGGTTGATAACTGGTGTACCAAACAAACTGCCCCAAGGACCCATATTAGTCAATGAGATTGTACCACCTTGAATTTCGTCAGGACTAAGTTCTTAGTGCGTGCACGCTGAGCAAGATCATTTATTTGATGAGCAATCCCTGTCGTATTAAGCATTTGCGATTGTTTTATAACAGAACTATCAGATTACCATCGGGCAAAAGAGTAGCAAAACTGAGGTTCACATTTTTGTGGCGAATGATGTTTGTGCCATCAACACTCACGTTTACTAATGGGAATTGCTTTACTGCATCAATAATTGCTTTACAGAAAAATGGTGTTAAAGTGAGTTTAATACCTTCACGTTTTTCAAACTCGCCTTTGTATTTCTCTCGTAGTTTCACAATTGTGGTAACATCTGCTTCAGCCACACTTGTAACGTGAGGTGAGGTGAGTTTCGAACGCACCATGTGATCAGCAATCAATGTACGTACACGATCCATCGGTATAACTTCCACATCTGCTCCCAGTTTTTAGCTGGTGCTGGTGACGTGGGCTGAATAAGTACTGGTTGTGGTACAGTTTGTACCACAGGTGCAGTAGCTGGTGCAGCAGGAGCAGCTACAACTGGTGCAGCAACAGGAATTGGCAAAACGTTGCGATACAAAACGAAGAATATCATTTTTGGTTACGCGCCCCTCAAGACCCGTTCCTGAAAGTGATGAGAGTTCGTTGGCTGTAATTCCCTCTTTCTCAGCAATTGCACGTACCAATGGTGAAAAGAAGCGACCATTGATTGTACGTGGTATTGATCCATTATGTCCGTTCGTTGATATGTCAGGCGTTGAAGCAACGGGTGCAGCAACCGATACTGATGGCTGTGCGGCAGTTGCAGGTATAGATGCAGGTGCAGGCGTAGGAGGTGCAGGAACTGATGGTTGAACTGATGAGCCGGCAGCTCCAATACGAGCAATCACATTGCCGACTTCGATAGTATCGCCTTCGTTAGCAAGACGTTCAATCATTATTCCTGCTGCTGGCGATGGTACTTCTGTATCAACTTTATCTGTTGAAATTTCCAAAAGAATTTCATCGCGCTCAACTACATCACCCGGATTTTTGAGCCATCGAAGGATCTTACCTTCTTGAATGGATTCACCCATTTTGGGCATTACAACATCGGTTGCTGAACCGCTGTGAGCAGCAGGAACAGATGCAGCAGCGGGAACTGGTGCAGCGGGTGCAGGAGCTGCCGGTGCAGGTGCGGGAGTTGGTGCTGGTGCTGGCGCAGGAACTACCGGGGCTGGCGCGGGAGTTGGTGCTGGTGCAGACACAACCGCAGCATTTGCATCAGAACTAATGATGGCGATTGCTTTGCCCACTTCAACAGTATCGTTTTCATTAGCAAGAAGTTGAACAATAACACCGGCTCCGGGTGATGGAACCTCGGTATCTACTTTATCGGTCGAAATTTCAAGGATAATTTCATCGCGCTCAACGGTGTCGCCCGGTTTCTTTAACCAGCGAAGAATTTTTCCTTCTTGAATGGATTCGCCCAATTTTGGGGCATTACCACTTCTACATTCATCGTCGTCTCTCCTGCGTAGGTTGTATGGTGAGTGTAATATTCTAATTTTTGGGGTCGTA